>JAHLJT010005437.1:5998000-6014192 GCA_031308135.1 Acheta domesticus | reverse complement strand
TGAGCGCCATGGCGCAGGCGCGAGAGCTCCGTAAAGTTGGTTTTCCTGTCATTATAGTGCAAAACTGCGTTTTCAAGTGATTACATTTCTGGTTTTGTTTAAAGGGTAACAAAATTTGTTTTATGGTAAGTTTTAGCGACAAAAAGCGACAAATTCCTATGTAATTAATTTTTTAAATATCTGTGTATTTTCTTGGTTTTCTTGTTTTTGCGATTCTAACTTGATATCAAGTTAGCAGCATTTGTTATAGCAGTGTCAAATGAAGAGCGACAATTTTTTTGCGTAACAAATTAGCGACAAATTTGGAGTTTTTTTTAAACTTTGCGATTCCAACTTTTCGGAGCTAGATGGGGGCGGACGGACGGATGGGCGTTTCTAAAGAAGCGCATTGGCTTCTCTTTCTTTCCCTTCTTTTCTTTTTTTTCAACTTTTTTTTTTTTTTCAGACGAATTGTTTTGTGTAGCAATACAGGGTTCTTTAGACCAGAGGTGCACAAGCGGTGTACCAAGCGGTAGACCAAGGTGCACAATTTGACCCCACATTGGGGCGCCGGGATGCCCGCGCCCCACGAGAACCAGGAAAGTTGGCATCATCCCCGACGGCCGAGCTGTCCCTTCGCTTTACTGATCAGAATCCTCGGTTCAAGGCTTCAATGCGGGCACGAATTTTTATTCACGGAGAGAAATGGAAGTACGAGTCTCGTATGTCAGAAGATGGTGTCGGAGGAAAAGGAACAGTAAAAAGGAAAATAAACATTAAAAAAGTATGGTCAAGTGTATTACAACCAGGCATTTCTAAACTAAATTTATGAAGTGTGTATTACTATTATTATTATTATTATTATTATTATAATGAGAAATGGTTAAATGTTCTGTTCTTGTAATTTATATTACAAATATTTTCAAAATCAGTTGCAATGTAAAGATTGACCGTGAAATGTGTGGAAGTTGTGGAGCAATTTATTCTGAAATAATAGTATACAAAACCTCCCCTCTCCAGAAACGACAGCCGTTATTTCAAGTTTTAGTTTAATATAATTCAACGCATTCCCATCTTAAGAGCCGCAGGGCTTTCCTTCCACCGAGGGCTCGGGTAGCGGTCACTGCCCCAAAAGTGAAAGTCTTTCGCTAGAAGCCGGTGGGGCGCGGAAGGGCTGACATGGTCGTCGTGGGCGCGTTGCTGGGGCCCTTGTGCAAGCCTGCTTTAGACGATATGAATGTGGTAAATTCACCGAACTGGCAGCTTGTTGTGCAGACAGGCAGGTAGTCTGAATGTAAGTGGGCAGGTCGGGTGATGCACATGCAGGCAGGCGGGAGTGTGGCAAGCAGGCATTTTATGTGGTAGCGAAGTTGTCAGGCTGTTAGGTTTGACATGCAGACCGTTAAATTGAAATGCAGACTCGTTTACGGTCTGCTAGGTTGACATGCTGACTCCTAGATAGGTGTGCAGACAAGTTTAACGCGCAAGCAAGCTAGCAAGCAGACAGTTGTAAGTTGACGTGGGGACAAGCGACGCGCTGTCGTTCCTAAATAACCTGTTGGTGCACAGTCAGAGATATCATGAAATCTAATGTATATTAATGTTTTGTATATGAAACGTAATGTTACGTACTTTAAAAAGAGCGTAATGCAGGTTTACATTAAATTTAATGCATAAATTAAAATCATTGTAGATGTAATGTAGAGGTTCTTCCGGTTCCCCTGCCTCTCGATCATTCGTATCGTATACTCATAATCACCAGTCCATCGAGATCAGTCATTCCTTCCTTCCAGATATAACCATAAAGCTTTAACTAATGCATCCTAATGTACATTTGTGCATTAAATTTAATGTGTGTTCATGATAATGTCTTTAACGTATTTTACATTAACGTGATGTGGAAATTTCTGACAGTGTAGTTAAAGCTTTGACTTGACTGTTCAGCCGTTTCCGGTTATAGTGAACTCTGATATAGTTAACTCTCTGTTACAGTGAACGTAGGAAAGAAGGCCTGTAAATTAATTGAATCTCGTATGCTGTTATTAAAAGGGGCTTTGGAGAGTGGGATGGTGTTCCAACAGTGCAAGAGGCATTGAAGGTTAAGACCGCATTACAATACATAGAGACATAGGACAATGTAGAATAAAGAATGGAAAGAGCACGAACTCTGGAGATGGATATAACAAAAAATGTGTGAATCAAACAGTTGAAAATAATTGATTTTTAAAGGACAAATAAAGAAATTAAAATTTTCAATTCCTGCTGCTAATGAATTTTGCTGCATATTAACAAAATCAATCATTGTAGAGATTCCATTTAATTTTGACATCATCGGATATAGTGAACCAAACATGTTAGTCCCCAGAAGTTCACTACAACCGGAGTGGACTGCATTTGCGGTTTTTGAATTGCTTTCTGCCCGTTGCGGGGAGCTTCCCGGAGCGGCCGCGGGGGGTCGAGTGGCGCTGGCGGCGGAGGGATAATTCGGTCGCGTGAATGGGCGTGCGTCGGTCGCTGGTCGAGCGTCGCGGCGCTGCGTCGCAGGCTCGTTAGGTAATTTTGCGGAATCCGCCTTGCCCCGCCTCGCCCCGCCTCGCCCCGCCCCACACTGCCCGTGCGCGCACGGTGTGACCAGATGGCGAAATCGTGGACAAAACGTCGAAAATACGTACTTTATGAAACGATGATATAATGATGGGTATTCATACACGAGTGTGATATTATGATACGAGCGAGGAACGTATCGTAAACTTCACACGAGTGTATTAATACCCATTACATCGAGTTTCATACGGTACTTTTTCTACGACTTTAGTAAGTTAAACTTTTAAATTGAATTGTTTCGTTGCAGTTGTTTCAGTCAAGGCCACCTAGCGGAGAGCTTCCTAAATCTACCCTCGCATGCTGCCGCAGGTGGCTGTTGTTACCTGTCCGCCTGCTAGGGAGTACTGCGCTAGTCAAATTGGATGAAAGTGAAATTACGATCCACTTTATTTTAAATACTATACCACGAAAGAATACTAATAATAAAAGAAATTAAAACTATTGAGCATAATATAACATCAAATACAATTTTAATGTACACAATTGAACGAAACATTTGCTAAAACGATTCTCAATGATAAATGAAGTCTCAATACTTGGTTTGTAAACTTCTCTTTCATTGGTCAAGAACCTGTATCATAATGAAAACTGTATGGAAGTGACTATCATTATGCAACGGGTTGCAGCCCTCAAATGACAGCATTAGACAATGGAAGTAGAAACACGTTTATTTTGGGAATTTCTTACTGTCCTGCTCGAAAGGGAAATGTTTCGGACATCTGTTCTGAAAGGATGAAGCCTAATCCCTGTCCATGCTCGGCGCTGTGTTGCTTGAAGTTGGAACGCGGTCATCGCTGCTGTGGCGTCAAAGTAGATATTAGCAGGCTCTGGTTTCCAATATTTATAAAAACGCGCTCTAAAATAATTTACTATATTTCTGAATCATTGATGACTCTGTTGGTGGCAAGTGAAACAGAAATTACGTTAATTTAATGTAGATTACAATAATGTACATTCAAAGTAATAAGGCATAAAACATAACTAGCATAAAAGTTATATATAACAGAATATAGCACCTGAAAATATATAGAGAAATTTAGCTTACTTAATATTCATTCAATGAAAGGAAAATTCGGCTGCGTGTCCCTGCAGATTGATGTTTTACGAAAAATTTCTTATGAGCGTATATATCTCATAGCGTCAACCTGCATTGCTGAAATGAAACAAAGCATTCGGAATTTGTTATTAATATATTAGTACAAAATCGCGATGTGAATTAGTATAATTGAAATGAGCGGCCCCGAAAACCTCGTAGGTAGAACTCGGTATCGGATGCCTTTGGAGGTTTTGGCCACGTTCTCGCCGTCCGGTCCCACCGCGTGGCGCGGCGAGCGGAGCGGGGCGGGGCGGGGCACGGCGCCAACGCTGCACTGCGTCGCGGACGGCCGGAGCGCCGCGCCGCGCCGCGCCGTCGGCCGGCGCTGGGCCAGCGGGCGACGGCGCGGGCCACCGGATTCGCGCTTTTAAAGCGCGCCGACCGCTGCGATGGCGTTTTAAAGATGTTTAGCTCTGCTTTTCCCACCATGAGGACTACCGAATTCGGATTTACAAAACGCGCGGTCTGAGATTTTTTTTTAAATGTTTGGTTGCCAAGTTTTCGGACCTTGAGGACCACCGAATTTGCGTTTTTAAGATCGCTGACCGCTAGAATGATTTTTTTTAGAAAGATGTTTAGTTGTCAGGTTTTCGGACCTTGAGGACTACCGGATTCGGAGTTTTAAAGTTTGTGGACTTCCAGGACGATTATTTTAAGATAATTAGTTGCCAGTTTTTCGGACCTTGTGGACTACCGAATTCGGGTTTTTAAAGCGCTCGGAACGCTGTAATGTTTTTTTAAAGATGTTTAGCCGCCAGCTTTTCGGATTTCGTGACCTCCGAATTCTCGTGAAATTTGAAGCGCGCTGACAACTCGTGTGATTTAAAAAAGTCTGTATCTTTCATCTTTCTGGATATTGTGTGACACTGCTGTTTTAGAAACACGAGTACAAAATATGGTAGAAATGTAAACGCTAAAACAGATATGACCATTTTCACTCAGAATTATTTTATATTTATAAAATGTTCTTTTTATTTCAACGCTTTTGTGACGAGTATATTTTAATGTTGAAATAACGGACATCTCATTAATTTTTGACGCACAGTGCAGCCAAGCCAATCTTGAGTTTCTATTTAATTCAGATTTCACTCCAGTCTGATTTTGTGCCTTACTCCGCTTTCGAGTTTATTCTTCACATCTTGAATTACTAAACAAGCATTATTTTAAGGCTTTTACAGACTTAGCATTAGCATAGGATTAAAGCATTACGGAACGTGTAGGATAGGTCAAGTAGATGTGTCGTTCCTTCCACGTCAGTTTGCTAGTATCCGTACCGGGACGTCTGGAAATATTCTCGTGTGCCTTGTGGGACAAAGGATCGCCGTGGCCAGCGGGTATCGGCCACTGCCCCTTTTCCTTCACCTACATCGGAAACCTAAGGGATCTAAACTAGCCTCGACGTTGAAGGGTAAATGTCAAAACAAGCCTAATGAGGTAGTGTGGATCCTTGACGGCCTGGAATGTGTTTAAAATGTGTTTTGACCGCGCACGTGAGGAGGTTATTCCTGTAACTGAATTCGTAATATTTGAGATTATTTATCCTTTTGAATTTAAAATGCGCATTTCAGAATTTCGGTTGCGCATTTCAGAATGTCGGTTGCGCATTTCAGAATGTCGGTTGCGCATTTCAGAATGTCGGTTGCGCATTTCAGAATGTCGGTTGCGCATTTCAGATTTCGGTTGCGCATTTCAGAATTTCGGTTGCGCATTTTAGAATTTGGATTGCGCATTTCACAATTTGGGTTGCGCATTTCACAATTTGGGTTGCGCATTTCACAATTTGGGTTGCGCATTTCACAATTTGGGTTGCGCATTTCACAATTTGAGATGCGCATTTCAAAACATTGAATGTGCATTTTCGATGTCTGGAGCGACCAAAAATCGGCGGCTTAGCAACTCGCGTGTGGTGCGGTGCGGTGCGGTCGCCGCGGCTGGAGCGGGGGCTATTCGCGGCCGCTCTGTTTACGCACGTCGCCTCCCGTACGCGCACGATCCGTATAAATAGGAAGACGCGACGGGGATGGGGGAGGGGGCTGGAAAGGGAGGGAGTGGGTGGGAAGGCGCGAGGCGGGGTAAGTGATGGAGCGAACAGGGGCCGGTCGGGATGGGATGGTGCGAGGAAAAGGCGGGGCGGGATGTAGCAGATCGAGACAGGGAGAGATAAAGCAAATCATGATAGTGCGGATCAGAATAGGGTGCCGGATACATCGATTTATGCCGTACTGGGCCCTGTGATACACCCCTTCGCCACCGACCACCGTTCTGAGCCCTGTGGTACACCCCTTTGCGAGCGGCCGCCGTTCTGAACCCTGTGGTGCACCCCTTCGCGACCGACCGCCGTCCTGAGCCTGTGGTACACCCTTTAGTGAGCGGCCGCCGTGCAGCGGAGAGCAGCTGACTGGCGCCGGCCTCGTTGTCGCCCAAGGGAGACTCGACTCGACTGGACGGCGCGGCGCGGCGCGGCGCGGCAGCGTGCGAGGAGCGTCGTCGTGACATTCTGTTCCTTGTTCGTCGGCCGCCCGCGGAGCGAATCGAACGCGCCCAAGCGTTGGCCCCAATATGCCAGCCGCCCGCACGGCCCCTTCGGTGACACCGCAGTGGCGCAGCGTGGTGGGGGCAGTAGGGGCGGCAAAAAATCACAAATAATAATAATAATAACAATAATAATAATAATATCATGTAAACATTTTAACCATTTCATCTCATATTTTTGTCGCATCTACGATTCACACACATTGAAATGAGCACGGGATCTTTCATTATTTATTCTGTGGCTTCTTTAAGTGAAACTGTTATAATGACACCTTGCTCCTTGTAGCTATTGGCAACAGTCTGTACTGACTTGTAGGGATTCCCTTTATTTTATTTTGTGCTTGGAATGTTTCAGACTAATATTCCGCGGGAATAACTTAAAGAATACTGTTCGTTATTGTATAATAACGCAGCAAAGGCCATGAGCGTTCGTCGGAATCAAAGGAAAAAATAACAAAATGAGGAAATGCTTTCTATATGTAAGGACGTTAACATTTTGGTTTCTTTCTAAAGTTTAATAGTAGGATTGTTTCATTGATTGGGACTTTCTGGGTTAGGTTATAATACGTGTGTCAGGAAGGATAATGAAAACAGTTGATGTGTAGATACTAAGAAATTCCAGTTACCGAAGTTGCACTTGGGTAACAAGTTCAGGAAGCGTAGTCTGTGAGCATGAATCTTTAACCGTGACAAGAACAACGAGCATATAAAACAGAAAGAAAAACGTTGATACTGGAGAAGTCACAGGAAGTTAATCTCGAGGAATCGGAACAAATAAATCGTCTATAGGGGTCAGCGAACTTCAATCTACGGGAGAGGTTGGGGGAGTTGATATATTCTCTAGCTTAGAATGCGAGGAAGAACGCATCCGTTGGACATCAGTCTTGGACAGGAAATACCATCAAATGCGCAAATCAATTAAACAGTTTTTTGATAAAATAATTATCTGTGGAATATTTAACGAGCTTCGAGGCATGTGGCGTTCAATGAAGGGCGTCTGCAGTTAAAAACGTCGCGAACCGCTGGCCTGGCACCAGAAGGCACGCTCCACGCCCCACCTCTCCCCCCGCCATTTCCACCACGCCCCGCTTGACCGAACCACCTCGTCTCGTGCCATCGCGTCCCGCCCCGCCGTTCCTTCTCTGCCCCATCCCAACGCATATCACCTTCCTACCCCATCTTCCCAGCCAATCTCGTCACACACCTCTCCACTTCACCTCACCCCACTCCACTCCACCCACCCCACCTTACCTCACTCCTCCCCACCCCACGCAACCCCACTCTACCTCACCTCACCTCACCCCACTCCCACCCCACCCTACCCCATCCTACCCCACTGTACCCCACCCCACCCTACCCTACCCCACCCCGCCCTACCCTACCCCACCCAACCCCACCCCATCCTGCCCCACCCAACCTCACCCCACCCCACCCTACCCAACCCAACCCCACCCAACCCCACCCCACCCTACCCTACCCCACCCTACCCCATCCAACCCTACTCCACTCACTCTACTCCACCCACCTCACCCCACCCATCCTACTCCACCGTCCTCACCCCACCCACCCTTCTCCACCCACCTCACCACACCGCACCTCCTTTCCTCGCCCACCTTGCCCATTCGCTGCCTCGTCTCTGCTCGCGTCGCTCCGCTCCGCCTCGCTGCGCGGGCGCCGAGCTCTTCCGAGCGGTGACGTCACAGGACACGCCTCCTCAGCCGGTGACGCGCCTCCGCCCCTCCCCTCCTCCCCACCCTCCCCGCCCCCGCGGCAGACTCCGTTCGATAGTGCCGGAGCCGCCCCTCCCCACTCCCGCAGCCCTGCTCTCCCGCGGCCTCGGCCCTCAAAATACACCTATCGACATTTTTAAAAAAGGTACAGGATGTGCCATGTGCGAAAAGCCTTTTCTCCTCTATTCTCTATGACGAACAAGTGTTTTCTTTTACTTTCTCGCTGACGCTTACGCAGGAGAGAGAAAGTTGTGTAATGCTGCGCAAAAAAAACTGCGAAAAACTCTTAGCACAGGACCCTGATAACGAAAATGTGGAAAAATCCAGTTAGCTAAATTTAAAGAAGAAAAATCCTCTAGCATGTGGTGGAGCCAGGATCCATGTTTTGAGGGTCCCTGATACCGAAAATTCGAATAATGTCAAAACTTCTGTCTGTCCGTTCCTCTGTGAACAATGATAGCGTCTAAACCGATCAGCCGATTTTCTCAAACATTTTTGTTCTTCAATCGTTCTGGCTGATGTTGCGGCCCCTTGATTTTGAAGCCGATCTTATGAAGATGGAGATTTTCCCCATAATGAAGTCTGGTTTTTAAACATTGGTTTTGAAATTAGGTCATGTACAGTTTTTCGACACTTTAGTACTTTTCGCGTAATTTGCGTGAAAGTACGGGCGAGAGAATAGCTCCTGTTGTAGCACCACTAGTTTAATTTTGTTGAGAAGCGCTTCGATTCTGCACAGCGCTTCCCTTACGATTTCTATGTTTGGAAGGGTAGTGCTGGTTGCTGTTCTGTAACGCAACACACAAATAGCAAATATTCAATAGCCGCCGGCCTCTTTCTTGGAGCTTCGCAGCCTCATGACGCCAGCCAGCTGTGTCCTAAGCAGTGACACACGGAGTACGAGAATTGAGTCGTTAAGCGCAATATTAGAACAGAATATTAGAATAGGTGGAATAATGCAATCAAATATTTCATTCTTCAGTAAAAATCCCAACTGTTTTTTAATGCCTAACAAAACCATAGACATCTTTTACATGACCAGAAGCTGCATATTTTTCTCCTTTTCTGTAAAATTTTGCGTGTATTGGACAGCAGTATAATTAGTAGGTGCGGATTTACTCAGGGACAATACTCACAATGGCTAACATTGCAACTTCTGAGCGAAGAAATCGAAACCAGGTATAGGTACTCAGGAATTCTGTGGAGAACATTTGTTGTGTATCGTAAATATTATTTGAAACAAGTACCATTGAAATGATATTGTATGTGATTAAATCATCGATGAATGCAATGAAAGTGACGAAAAAGGTAAAAATGACTTATTAAGTCGAATCAACGAAAAATGCAAACAATGACCCATAAAAAATGGGGCAGTTCCTTTCTCATAACATGAAATGAATTTCTATACCAAACGACATTGTTTTAAAGTGAAAGAATAATGACATTTCATTAAAATCCGCCCCCTAATTATTAGTAAAACTAATTAGTAGTATTATTAGTAATATGTGTACTATATATTATATATATTAGTAATATGTGTACAATATATATATATATATATATATATTGTAGTGATACCGAATAGATTCAAGTTTATTCTGCCGCAAAATAACTCCACGCAGGCGGCGACGCGAGAGATGCGAGGCGCCACGGGGGCGACCCGAGGGCCAGGCGAGGCGCCACGGTGTCGGCACCCTTCGCTCCATAATTCGTCGCGGACACGTGTGCCCCAACTCTGGGTAGCCGCTCTGCACACGACCCCTTCAGTATTTTTCCACGACGCCTGGAACTCTTCCGTCAACCTCCCTAGAGATTCCTAGCCCCTCACACCCCCCCGGTCGTTAATAACTGCCCCTTTTCGACGCAAAATTAAAGCGAGAGGGAGCGATAACCAGCCCCTCTCTCACTCTTTTCTCGGCCTCGAAAACATCCTCTGATTGGGCAGAAAATATCTAATGCGCAGTACCCTTTCGCCAATAGCAACCAGAATTCGGGTTTGTTCTAGAATATTCCAGAGTCACAGGGATAATTTTGGTAGGGGGAAGACGAGTTTCCTAAAACTTGGAGCGACGAGGCACAAAAGAGAAGCTGGGGAGCTGTGTTCAGAATCGGACGCAAGTGGCGGCCGCAGGGGGAACCTGTTATATTCTGTGGTGGCGTTTCGGTTCGATGGACTTAGAAAAATTATTAAGTTTCTTGTAGAGTTTGGGTACAAGACTTCTGTGACGAACGCAGGCCGCAGAACAGTATTATGAACATTTGACAGCAATTCGTATTATATTACGTCCGATTTACGTGCGAACTCGAGACTCTCTTTTCCTTAGTGAATTTGTGCGATAATTCACGGGCTCATTAGTATCAAAGTATTGTGAGATCGACCGGGAATGAACCGACCGTGTCAGTGAATGAACTGTGCTGACCCATTCCACCGCAGCGAGCAGACGGCGCTTTTGTGTTCCGCCGCCTTGGCCGCTACCCTCGCAAGTACCTGATCTGACCTACATTTTCCGAGCGGCGCCCCTCGCTCGCCACGAACCTCGCAGCCAGCTGACCTGAGGTCGTTCAACTTCAGTGGGTGGCGCAGGCCGCCTAACAGAGGTATTTTCTGTTTGAGTGTCTTATGTCGTACCCGCGATCGAGAGGTGTGAACAGTACATCAGACAATCAGTGTTGACTTCCTCTCGACCGGGCGACGAAGAGGAGTTCCCGGCCGCGCATGGCCGTCAAGCGGGAATTCGCGCGCGAAGAGAGTTTCATCTGATTGTAATCACTTTGTAATTTTTGTTCTCTTATGTGCATGACATTTCATTTTTTTGTTTTATTTCGATTTGGGGGCATGCTCGCCAGAGTTATCATCACCAGACCATTAGCGTTTTCTTTTTTTTAATGAATAAATTCAACTTGTTCTAAATTCACATGTTGACTTCTCATTCAAACCTAGGCCACCGGCTTCCTCCATCTTCGCCGTTTCAGGTAATCTGTCGACTGAGCGGGCCGGCTACCCGTCTGAGGCGCCCAACCGAAGACCCGAGGGTAGTTGCAATTGGCTTTCCCACCGTGGGGGCTCGATTAACGCGAAATAATCGTAATTTTCATTTTTTAATATCCCAGATAAGCGCCCTGAGATTTCTCTGCCTAAATTATTAAATTGTTTAAATTATTAAGATGATGGATGGAAGCACGGTGTAGAGAAGTTAATAACTTATGGTCTGTTGAGGATGTCATTTTGTACTGTGTTTTCCTTGTAAGTGTCATTGTCTTGTGTTGTGTTGTGTTGTGTGAATACCGTGTGCGCGTACTAAAACAAGTGAAACCGCGTAACATTGTAAAAATGCAGGACGAATCAGGTATTGACGTGACGGGTGAAGACAGTTTTGAGGAGCCGTCGACGCAAGGTCCCACCTTAAGTGAGATCTTGCGCGTTATGAGAGAAATTTCAGATAACACTGTTGCCAAATTTGAGGAGAAATTTTCAGACAACGCCGCTAAATTGAAAGAAATTAAAGACCAGTCAGATAGCAATGTCGCAAAATTAGAGGAGAAAATTGCAAATAATGCCGCGAAATTAGAGGAAAAATCTCAAATAATGCCGCGAAATTAGAGGAGTAAATCTCAAATAATGCCGCGAAATTAGAGGAGAAAATCTCAAATAATGCCGCGAAATTAGAGGAGAAAATCTCAAATAACGCTGCCAAATTACAGGAAATGTTAGATGAACGGTTCACAGCACATGAGAGCAAGTGTGAGGACAGATTTAACCGAATCGAAAGTCATTTGGAAGCCCAAGCAAATAAATTAGAAAGTCTCGAGCAAAAACTTAACCATGAAATAGGGATTTTAAAGAATCAGGTCGAAGGCAGATGCGGGGAAATAGAGGGGAACGTAGAAAAACTCAGTCAGGAGTTGGGAAGGGCACAAGCGGAAACTACCGAAAATTTCAAAATTTTTAAAATCGAAATTCAGACCAAATTACAGGCATGCGACGACAAAGTAGAAGCGTGCTGTGAGTCGGTTACTGAAAAGATCATTGAAGTTAAGCAGGAAATGGGCGAAAAATTTAATAAAATCGGACAGAAACTCCATTCAGAAGTGTCGCATATCCACGAAAAGTTCGCGCAAGTAGGCAATATTAGTGAGGAAAACATCAGGGAGAGAGAAGCCAAATTAAAAAGGGAAATTGATCGTACTGTCCTAGAATTGGTAAAGGAGGAAATTGAAAAGGAACGCGAGAATTACCCAAATCCGAATTCTGGTGGCTCAGGCCTTCGCTTCTCGTGGGCTCCACCGCAAAACCTGTATTTTCCGGAAAACCCGATGAAAATCCCAAAGTTTTCCTTGACCGGGCGGAAAATTACATGAATCTCACGAAGGCGGTACCTTCACACTTGAAGGCTAAATTTATGCAAGAATTGTTGAAAGGCAATGCATCTTATTGGATTTCCACTTTAAACCCTTTCCCTCAAAATTATGAAGAGTTTCGGGAGAAGTTTCTGAATCGATACTGGGGCGAACAACGGAGATATGAGTTCGAGCGGAAGATTTTAGAATCGCGATGGGAAAACCGCCACGGGCAGTCCTATTTAGACTACGCCATGGAGAAAATCTCCGCCATCAAGCTGTGTGACCCGCAGGCAAACGACCGAAAAATCATCTGGTTACTGACAGCTCATTTCCCAACGTATGTACAGAATATTGTCAACAGCGTGGAGTGTAGAGATTTAGAACGTTTCCAAGAACTGTTGGCACAATTTGATAGAACGCGGGACAACTATCACAATGAGAACCGCGACAGAAATCGCAGGCCCGACGGAAACTACCAAGGCAGGCCGCAGTGGCATAGAGATAATAGGGCCGGAGGGAACGAGGCAGATGATCGGCGAGCGCCCGCCCGAATCCCGTGAGAACCGTGGACATCGCGATGAGAGAGATGGACGGCAAAATTCATCCCGGCCGGCTTCAACAAATTAGAAAACGTCCCAGCTGTCTCGGTATCTGGGTGACGGACGAGTTTCTTTAGAGATACCATTTCATGCGATCATATCAGTGAATTATGCCTTTTTGATTTTAACGAAGACGAGGATGTGACTATCAAGAACGTGCCAGAAAATGCCCTATTATTGAATCCTTTATGGGAAATTTATGTGTCCCAGCTCTTATTGATACTGGTAGTGAAATTAGTGCTGTGTCAAAGAAATTTTATGCGCGACTTATAGCGAGCGGATTCCAGTACCGACATTACCTACCGTCAGATGCTATGTCATAGGGGTTGGGAGAAACGAAGCAAGCCAATTTCATGCAGGTCCTGATTTCAATTAATATAGGAGATATGTTGTTTGATGTGCCCTGTCTAGTAATTGAAGATCTTAATCATGATGTTATTTTGGGGGTTGATTTTTTAAGAGAAAACGGTGGAATAATAGATTTTTCCAGAAATGTTATGAGTTTCGGTGCCGGTAAAGAAATTATTATTCAAGATGACGGGGAAGATAGGATTGATCTTAGCATTTCTAGTGCAACTTGGGAAGGGGGGGAAACGACGAAGGGGATTATTTGCCAAATGTGCAAAAATGTGATTTTTTGAACTATGATGAACGCTCCCAGTTGCAGACAGTGCTACTTGATTATTTACATGTCTTCGGTCGCCCCGTTCATCCAATTAAAGACTTTTGTTTTTCGAATTAGGGTTACCGATGACTCGCCGTTTAAGATGAAAAACTATCCTATTCCACAAGCTTTAAGGGGGGAAGTTGATGAGACCGTCAGAAAAATGATTGACGAGGGCATCATCGAGAGATCAGTGACCGCCTATCTAAATCCGATTGTCGTTGTAAAAAGAGAAAGACGAGGGGTCAGAATTTGTTTAGACGCTCGCAGAATTAATGAAGTGACCGTTCCAGAAAATGAGGCGCCGCAGAATATTGATGATATTCTTTGGAAGTGTTAACCAAACAAAAAATTTTCTCAGCTTTGGATTTTTCTAGTTCGTACTGGCAAATTGCTATTCACCCAGACGACAGAAAATTTACAGGATTCCCTTTACAACGGCCTCACTTATGTCTGGAAGCGGATGCCTTTCGGCCTAAAGAACAGTGGCGCAGCCTTCATTCGATGCTTAGATGGAAAATTAGGTGACGAACTCAAACGCTGTCGTTACGCCTTATATTGACGACCTTGTGATTTCATCTCGAAAATTTTCAGGAACATCTTTGTCATTTAAGGCGACTGTTAGAATGCCTTTCTACCAATCAAATGAAAAGAATGAAAACGTAATTCCAAACTTTATTAATCTCTAAAATAAACTCGCCAGAACCGTACCAGCTTACCGAGTAGTTCGTGATAGCCGTGCCTTCACTGTTTAAGAAATAATATTTGTAACCGTAGATTAGGGAATTCAGATTTTCTTGTAGTTTATTAGTTTTATTTTATTACTCCACCATTATTAGGGTTAATGAGTTTAATTTAAGGGTAATTATTTGAATAAGACCTTTTATGTAATTGTTATCACAGAAATTAGTCGTTAGAATTCGGTACCACTTTTTTAAATTTTTTTTTGACGAGATAAGCATCTCAGGTTTCAAAAACTTCTCACCACGCCTTACGAATTTTAAAACACGATGCATATCTCTACTGCGGGAAGGGAGGCCAATGTAGTGATACCGAATAGATTCAAGTTTATTCTGCCGCAAAATAACTCCACGCAGGCGGCGACGCGAGAGATGCGAGGCGCCACGGGGGCGACCCGAGGGCCAGGCGAGGCGCCACGGTGTCGGCACCCTTCGCTCCATAATTCGTCGCGGACACGTGTGCCCCAACTCTGGGTAGCCGCTCTGCACACGACCCCTTCAGTATTTTTCCACGACGCCTGGAACTCTTCCGTCAACCTCCCTAGAGATTCCTAGCCCCTCACACCCCCCCGGTCGTTAATAACTGCCCCTTTTCGACGCAAAATTAAAGCGAGAGGGAGCGATAACCAGCCCCTCTCTCACTCTTTTTCTCGGCCTCGAAACATCCTCTGATTGGGCAGAAAATATCTAATGCGCAGTACCCTTTCGCCAATAGCAACCAGAATTCGGGTTTTGTTCTAGAATATTCCAGAGTCACAGGGATAAATTTTGGTAGGGGGAAACGAGGTTTCCTAAAACTTGGAGCGACGAGGCACAAAAGAGAAGCTGGGGAGCTGTGTTCAGAATCGGACGCAAGTGGCGGCCGCAGGGGGGAACCTGTTATATTCTGTGGTGGCGTTCGGTTCGATGGACTTAGAAAATTATTAAGTTTCTTGTAGAGTTTGGGTACAAGACTTCTGTGACGAACGCAGGCCGCAGAACAGTATTATGAACATTTGACAGCAATTCGTATTATATTACGTCGATTTACGGTGCGAACTCGAGACTCTCTTTTCCTTAGTGAATTTGTGCGATAATTCACGGGCTCATTAGTATCAAAGTATTGTGAGATCGACCGGGAATGAACCGACAGTGTCAGTGAATGAACTGTGCTGACCCATTCACCGCAGCGAGCAGACGGCGCTTTTGTGTTCCGGCCGCCTTGGCCGCTACCCTCAGCAAGTACCTGATCTGACCTACATTATTCCGAGCGGCGCCCCTCGCTCGCCACGAACCTCGCAGCCAGCTGACCTGAGGTCGTTCAACTTCAGTGGGTGGCGCAGGCCGCCTAACAGAGGTATTTTCTGTTTGAGTGTCTTATGTCGTACCCGCGAATCGAGAGGTGTGAACAGTACATCAGACAATCAGTGTTGACTTCCTCTCGACCGGGCGACGAAGAGGAGTTCCCGGCCGCTGCATGGCCGTCAAGCGGGAATTCGCGCGACGAAGAAGAGTTTCATCTGATTGTAATCACTTATGTAATTTTTTGTTCTCTTATGTGCATGACATTTCATTTTTTTGTTTTATTTCGATTTTGGGGGCATGCTCGCCAGAGTTATCATCACCAGACCATTAGCGTTTTCTTTTTTTTAATGAATAAATTCAACTTGTTCTAAATTCACATGTTGACTTCTCATTCAACCTAGCCACCGGCTTCTCCATCTTCGCCGTTTTCAGGTAATCTGTCGACTGAGCGGGCCGGCTACCCGTCTGAGGCGCCCACCGAAGACCCCGAGGGTAGTTTGCAATATATTATATATATATATATATATATATATATATATATATATATATATATATATATATATAGTGCGGAAGTGTAACCTGAAGGGGTACAATCAGATATTTGTTTGTTTGTGATACGAGTC